>JAQFVV010012398.1:18115726-18125726 GCA_028023455.1 Epiperipatus broadwayi | reverse complement strand
TACAATCTTATTAAGCTCACTTGTTTATGTGCAATATCAAACCATAAACTTAAAAATATAATTATAAGTTTATAAATAATAAATACATTATTGTTTTGCATTAAAATACCCATATACACATGTATATAACTTAAACATTATATTATAAAATTTTAATATCAAAAGTATACTTATATTTCAATCATAAATATATATGAATAAAATATTTATTAAGTTAACTAACATCACTAATCAAGATGCAAAACATAGAGATAACCTTAGGTCAAGTCATATCTTAGCAACTAAACATGAAAAAATAAAATTAGAGCTCAATTATGCAATTATTAATTATGATGCAGTCAACAATAATCGAATACAAAATCATGAAATGAAATAGTAATTTAATGCATGTTAATTACAGGAAGTCACTTCTACTATAAAAGCTAAATCAACTAATTTCCAAACTAATTCTATCTTTTACAAATGAACTAGTCACTACACATATTTATTTTGCTGTGTTCGAATACTGAACACATCAGAAAGATGAATCAATAATTTGAATGAATTTTGCTTATTTATAAAATCTTTGGTAGAAGAGAACTCTAATATCACTCAAGAAAAGAGTAAATAAATTACTCTTTAATATCATTAATAATAATTTCAAAAATGAAATTATTTTTAATATAATAATTAGAGAAATTCTTAACAATATCATTCTAAACTAGAATTTCAAGGAAGATAAATATCATCACAAATATTTATATATCTAAATAAAATTATTTTAAGATTTCAAGTTATAGATAATGCATCATGAGTAAAGACAATTTTCCATAGGATCAAATGCTATTGTTCCAACTAAAGCAGTGTAATTACTTATTCCTACTGAAATGCCTAATATATATATATATATAAATCAATATCCAACTTCCAGTTTATATCAGAATAATTTGTGAAAGGGGATGGCAACATCATGAAAGAGTAACATTTAGAAATAATGGAATATACTGATTGCCTCATTGATGATCAGAAAATAAAATAACGTTATTCTTAAGGAACATTATTACTCAAATTATGGAAAATGAATGGGACAATACCATAATCTTTTAATACATCATATCACCTTTGGGTATTAACATCCATAAATATATAATTTTATTTCGTTTGCTTCTAAAATCTATTTACATTGGAATAATCCATTTTGGAAAATCATTAGATAAAAAGAAAGTGGAAAGATCATTGGGTTAAATTTTTTTTATTATTTAATAATAATCTTTTTTGCAAAGTAACTTGTCCAGGTTAATAAGTAAAATTAATAGGAATGTAAGATTTTTTCTTCATATTAAATTCATTCACTTATGACAAGACAGAATTTTTGTTTATTACTATCTTAATTAATTTAGTAATATTTGTTTGTTTATTATTCAATATAAATGATTAATGATCTTGGATGAAAGGACAGGAGGTCTTACAGAAATGGAATCTCCTCAAAGGTTTCGATATTACAAAAGTTTTCATTTATAATTATACTGTTTAATTTGAATTTAGTTAGTGTTATAATAATCTTTGGAATTATAAAATTTTATTTATTATTTACAACCTATTAAATATTGTTTGTGTTATAATACATATCTACTATGGAATATGAGAAGGTATAATTTTAAAATTTATATATTAATATAGTAGAAATGTACATAAAGCACTCATAATAAATTTTGTTATATAACGATAAATTTAAATTGTTTTAAGTTAATAAATATTGTTACTTTTTTTTTGTATTAAGAAAGTCTCTGATTTATTTAAATTATTTATTTTATTTTCATAATAAAATAAGATTGAATACACATACCCATATATATATATATATATATAAATCTGAGTTTAACATCATGATAACTTGGTTGAAAGTAATTTTGAGAATCTATTGAAATTATATTAAGTATTATTATTGCTACAGGATATTGATGGATCCCTGAAGAGAGTTAAGTACAAAATTCACCCTGAGTTCGAATACTGAGCATAACAGAATAATCAAGAGAGATGAAGATTGGATGAACTGGTCTAAGTTGTATCTGTATTAAATATTTAATTTTAAACTATCTTATTTGAAATAGATTCAATTGTGGATTAAACTTTTATCATCATTCATGGCATCCTATATGAAGACCATAAGTCTGACTATAGTTAGATGCATTCACCCTCATTCCTTAAAGGAATGCAAACCATTACATATAGTTCCAAACTTTAGGGGCATGAAACAATAGATTACCATCAATTATATTTATATAAAAAAATTATAAATAATTTTATGGAATGTAACCTTGACAATTTTAACCATCAAAGGATGAGATAATTTTCATCTGAACTCTTAAAATAATAGATAATGAAATAAATAGAAATCTTAAAATAAAATAACAAATAATTAAATAGATGAATCAGGTGCTTAAAAAGACAATTTTAAATTAGGCATTAAATTAATAACATCTAAAATAATTGGAAAAGTTTTAAAATTATACTAAAAAAGAAAGATATATCATGAAATCCTATGACAAATAATCCCTCTTAGTAAATAAGGAATAAAAAAATTTATAGTCAAGATAAAACTTAATTTTGATTACAAGAAGTGGAAAAAACTTAGTCAATATAATAATGAAAAGTGTTGAAAAAGTACAAAATATTAATATTAGTGAAGAAGGAGAAAATATTAGGAATACTGAAGAAAGATCTTCACTGATCCAATTATCAGAAAATACTATGACTGAGAGTAACTATTCTACACAAACACCCATTCCTGATGAATCCATGTCTCAAACCAAGGTTAAACTTGATGATGAAGTGTCTCCAGTAATTATGCTCAAAATAATACAAGATACAATAAATAACATGACTGTAGAACAAATGTTATAAACCATCATAAATATGACTTATAATATAAATCAAAGATGAATAATTTAGAAGAAAATTTGGACCAAAAGTTTAATAATTTAGAAAAAAATTTTAAAAGTAATATGGAAAATGTTAAATCAGAATTAAAGTTGGAAATGAAGGTTTGGAAAATAAATTATGTAATGATATTGAACAGTTTTCAATAGGTCTAAATAATGTTCAAAGAGATAATATCGAGATGAGACAAGCCCTAGAAGAAATAAAAAAGATGTTGGAGAAAATCATAACAGATGTCAACAGAGATTCAAAGAATTTCAGACTAATATCATTGATCAAATAAATATTCAGTGCAATGAATTGTATAGAACTAGAGAAATTTTTAAAAATGAAATAGATGAGAAGCAGAAAAAAATACAAACAGAAATGCAAAAAGAATTACAAGAAGTAAATTATAAGATTAGTCAAATCTATATGAAACAAATTATGATTCAGACATTAGTGAAGAATCATTGAAAGAGTTAGATAAAAATTTCAAATAGTTAGAAATTAAAATAACCTGTTTAGAAAATGAAAGAATATCGGAAAACATCACATTATTAGAAAAACTGATGGAAGGCACAACAGAAGTACAGGATATAGTAAATCGTGTGGATGAGGCTAATGATGTCCAACATAAAACACAGATAAATAATGAAGGAAATACTAGAGAAGATCAAATAGAGCTCACTTTTAAAAATCCACAAATATTAATTGATTCAAATATAGAATCAACAATAATCAACTGAACACAATCTGAAATGGAACATTATTCCCTAAATTTCAACATAGAAGTAATAATTCCGAATATATATACTAATAATTCTGTTGGCCATATAGATTCTACACTCAGAGACAAATGCAAGGCATAATCATATTACATCATGCTTTGCAATAAATCAATTTGTGAGATTGAAAATATTTAAAAGATCTAATAATGAAGCACTTATAGAACATTTGAGAAGTTTGAACCTTTACTTCACAGTAAATACAACTTATATAAAAGAGAGAAAATGATTACTGCATGCAGCCACTTACAAGGAGATACTTTAAACTGGTGGGAATCATTATTCCAAATTCCATCTTACTTTTAACAATTACCAAACACTATTAATAAAAAACATTTGGAATAGAGATAAACAAGAGTCCTTGTTATACCAATTATTCTAAGAAAAATATAAAACTATACCAGATGAGACATTCACAAAATTTTTCCAGTGTCAAATCACTAAATTGAGAACACTAAATACTTACCACCTCAGTGAAAGTGATATGAGAAGGATTGTGAAAAGGAATTTATCTCTGAAAATTAAGCAATCACTTTTATGTACTAATGCTAAAACCATAGAACAAGTTGCAGAGTTATTATCCGGTATTGATATACTTCAAATTTATCGATAACAATAATTGAAAAAAAAGAAAGAAGTTACTGTTAATGCTATTAATAAAAAAAGGAAGAAAAATAATAATGACCTGAACTATTGGAAAGGAAAAACCTTATGGCCTAACTCTATAGATAACTAGTCATATAATAAAAAAACAGAATCATAATGTTCAACTTATATTAAACCCTCCACCTAACTTAGAGAAATCCCAAAACCATGGTGTAGTAATCACACTCCCAAAAACCAGCCAAAATCAAACTAAAAAGGTACTTGAGGGAATGTTTTTCACCTCAAGAGACCATATTAACATTGAGGAACAAAAATATAAATTAAATTCCAGACTGAGAAATCATCAATTTAATGTGTTCATGGGAAGATAAGGTTATTTTGCCTTACAAAGCTGCCCTATGATAGAGATTATGTTTGAGGGTGTATTGGTCAAATCCCTATTGGATTCTGGTAGCCAAATTTCAGTTATATCAAATAGATTTAACAAGAAATATTAATTAAGAACTTTAATATTAAAACATTACCTCTCAGATCAGTTCAGATTACTATGGCTAATAGTAGAAAGGCCAAACATATTTGGATTCAAATCAAAATTGTCCAAACAGTACTCTATCATGTATTCTTAATACTGAATGGTTTAATACATGATGTTATTTTGGGGCAGACTTCCTCCATATGAACACATATGTCATTGATTTCTATAATAAAACAGAATAAGCAATGTAATCTTGGAAATGACATTGCTTCCAAGATATGATTTATTTGAAGTTGATTGTATAATATCTACCATCCCAGAGGCACTCATAGATGATAAAATCACAGAATCTAATTTACTTGGATGAAGATGCGATAAAATTACGATCTATTATTAAGAAATTCAACCCAGTTTTCTCAGACATACCAGGAGTGATAGAAGGTTTTCAGCAAAAAATTAAATTAATACATGACCAACCATTTTAATCCAGATCATATCCTATTCCATTCCAGTATCATGCAGAAATATCTAAACAGATTAATAAAATGTTGGATTGGGGAATTATTTCCAAATGCTCTTCACCCTACTGCAATCCAGTTGTAACTGTGAAGAAGAAAGATAAGTTGATGAGATTTTGTTTAGATGCTCGTCAACTAAATAAAATTACTGTTACTGATAAGAATATACCACCACCCATACATGAATTATTCATGAAATTTGGAAATAAAAAGATGTTTTCCACCTTTAATCTAACCTCTAGTTATTGGCAGATTGAACTTCATCCAGAAGATCACCAATACATTGCATTCTGATACAAAGCTTTTACTTATCAATTTAATAGGATGCCCTTTGGATTGATAAATAGTGATGATGGTCTGATGAGATGCTTAGATAAAACTCTATCTCCTGAGCTTAAACAGATCATTACCATTTATGTGGATGATGTGATAATTGCATCTACCACAATTGAAGAACATCTTCAACATTTAATTGTATTTTTTGAAGAGTGCCTTGGAAAAGGGATTAAAATCAATTTCAAGAAGAGCACCTTAGATTGTAATCAGGTAGTTTTCTTAGGTCATGTCATTGGTTGCAATGGGATAAGACCTCATCCAGATAAGAAGAGTGCCATTCAAAACTTTTCTAAACCCACTACAAACCCACCAACAAAAACAAATTTGATCATTTTTAGGCTGATGTAATTTTTATCATCGTTTTTATCAGAAGTTTTCTGACTATATGGAACCATTATTGAAGCTCATTAGGAAAGATGAGCAATGGAATTGGACCCAAAAACAGGATGAGGCATTTACAAATAAGAAAACAGATTCTTAGAGCAAACTATGTTAACTTTCCCTGATTTCAATAAACCATTCATTGTCCAAACTGATAATAGTGGTTATAGATTAGGTGTACCACTATCCCAAATCCAGGAGGATGGTCAACCGGGAGTCCTATACTTTATCAGCCATCATCTGAAGGATCCAGAAATAAACTATACAGTCACTGAGAAGGATGCATGTGGGGCCTTCCAGAAATTTTGACAGATGCTTCTTGGATCAGAGATTATAATGATCACAGACCATAAAAGCCTCGAATTCCTGAATCATAGCTATTTGACCAATACACAGTCAGATGGAGTCTATTGCTACAGGAATTCAACTATATGATACAATACTGTAAAGGATCTAAAAATGTTGTGGCCAATGTGCTGAGTCGAAACACATGTAGGTCAGAACAAAACCATCTATCAATAGAAAATGCCTATAATACAAATATCAACATGATGATTAATAGTAATGTAGAGAATGATTTAGAAAAATTACATGAAATACAATTTATGATCCTATTTTAAACCCCATCATAAAAGTCTTAAGAGGAGAGAAAGTTTCGAATGCAGCAAAAGATCTCAACCATTATAAGTTGTAAAATATGGCTTAATTCCCAAAATTAATAAAGATATAGATGAATGGAGGGTAATAATACCTAAAATTGTACCTATCCCACTCATAAAGTATATCCACTGTTTATATGGACATTTTGGTGCCCACAAAACAGAACATACTTTGAAAAATTGGTTTTACTGGCCAAAAATGTATAAAGATATCTTAAAATCACTTTGTGATTGTATTATATGCTTAAAAGCCAAACCAGTAAATCAAGATTTTAATAATACATTAAAACCTATTATCCCTGAAAGACCAAATGAGATCTTAGTGATAGATTATTATGGACCATTGCCCCCATTTAATAAACAAAAGTACTTATTAGTCACTTATGATCTCTTTTCCAAATATGTTTCAGCCTACCAAATACTCAAACTAATACTAGACATACTGTCAGAGTATTAGACATCCTCCATTTCATAATGATAGGAAAACCTAAAATCATATTAATAGACCATGGTACACCTTTCCTATCTAAAAATTGAAAGAAATAGGTAGAAAATTCACAAATAAAACACATGCTCACATTCATTAGAAATCTACAATCAAACCCTTGTGAACATGTACTGTGTGGGAGCTTGGACTTCTGTTTAGGATTTACTTGGAGAATGAGCATAGAGGATGGGTAAAGCAAATGGAATGCGTGCTAAATTATATTAATTGGAGTGTAAATGAATTTACTGGATTCACACTTATTAAATTACATTTCAATAAAGCAATTCCAAATGTATTTAAAAATTACCAACCTCCAATTAAGCCCAACCAGATTGACATAAATTATGATATACAAAAAGCATATCAAAGATTAATAAATAAATCAGAGTTTAGAAGTAAAAGCAGAAAGAAAAATAGCTACCAATTCATAATAGGAGAAAAGATTTTTATAAAGACCCAGAAACTTAGTAAACAACTCCAAAACAAATACCATAAATACTATAATCCATATAAAGGACCATTTACTATAATAAAACAAACAGGTCCAACTGCATTCTGGATATTTTTAGATATAGATGGGGAAATAAAAGGTACATATAATGCCCACATTCTTAAACCATATTTTGGTCAACAGGAAAGTTTAGATAACTATCACATGCAGATTATAGAAGAAGGAAAACAACACTAAATTAAAAAACCAAAGATAATCATTTAAATGTTGAGAACAACCAGGCTAATATACTATATATACATATAATGCTAGAACAGATATACACTGGAAGTGTTGAAATTTTCTTATCATATTAGAACATTTTAATCTTGTATGGGAAGGGATGTGTAAGGATAACTTACAATCTTATTAAGCTCACTTATTTACATCTAATATCAAACCATAAACTTAAAAATATAATTATAAGTTTATAAATAATAAATACATTATTCTCTTATATTAAAATACCCATATACACATGTATATAAGTTAAACATTATATTATAAAATTTTAAGAACAAAAATATACTTATATTTCAATCATTCATATATATGTCTAAAATATTTATTAAAATAACTAACATCATTAGTCAAGATGCAAAGCATAAAGATAACCTTAGGTCAAATCGTATCTTAACAACTAAATGTGAAGAAAATAAAATTAGAGCTCAATTACACAATTATTAATTATGATGCAGTCAACAATAATCAAATACAAAATCATAAAATGAATTAGTAATTTAACACATGCTAATTACCAGAAGTCAATTCTACTATTTAAATCCACTAATTTCCAAATTAATTCTATCTTTTATAAATGAACTAGTCACTACGCATAGTTATTTTGCTGTGTTTGAATACCGAACACATTATAAAGATGGATCATTAATTTGAATGAATTTTCCTTATTTATAAAATCTTCATTAGCAGAGAACTCTAATATCACTCAAGAAAAGAGTAAATAAATTACTCTTTAATATCATTAATAATAATTTCAAAAACAAAATTATTTTAAATATAATAATTAGAGAAATTCTTAACAATATCATTTTAAACTTGAATTTCAAGGAAGATAAATATCACCACAAATATTTATATATCTAAATAAAATTATTTTAAGATTTCAAGTTATAGATAATGCATCATGAGTAAAGACAATTTTCCATAGGATCAAATGCTATTGTTCTAACCTAAAGCAGTATAATTACTTATTCCTACTGAAATGCCTAATATATATATTTCATCTATATAATTCAATATCCAAGTTCAATTTATATCAAAATAATTTACAAAAAATGTCAACATCACATGAGAAAAATGTTTAGGAACACTGGAGTATACTGATTGCCTCAATGATGATTGATGATCAGAAAATAAAAGAACTTTATTCTTGAAAAACATTATTACTCAAATTATGGAAAATGAATATGACAATACCATATATGTGATTTTTGAAAATTATGGAACGTATCCCACATTTTTCAATGTAAGTTAAGTATATTTTTGTGGGATTTCTTTTATGCAGATTTTTTGCTGAACCTATCTACCACATAAAAAGAGATCCAGGTGTATTATTATTCCTACAGGATATTGATGGACCTCTGAAGAAAGTTACATGCAAAATTCACTCTGAGTTCGAATACTGAGTATAATAAAATAATCAAGAGAGATGAAGATTGGATGAACTAGTTTAAGTTGTATCTGTATTAAATATTTAATATTAAATTATCTTATTTGAAATAGATTCAATCATGGATTAAATTTTTATCACATCATTCATGGCATCCTATATGAATAACATAAGTCTGACTATAAATTAGATGTGTTCACCCTCATTCCTTAAGAGAATGCAGACTATTACAAAATATTTCTAATGTTTTTATGCTGTAGAATAATCAGCTGTGGTAATAGGATTCTCTCAGCTGCATTGTCTTTGTAAAGATAGTAATTATCCACACTGTTTCACATATTTTTTATTTAGTGGATTGCTATATTCCATAATTAACATCTCATATTAAATGACTCAACAAAACAAATTTCACTAAATGAATGAATTATCTTGATATGTGAATTTTTTATTTAAATACTTTCTCCATGAGTAAACATTTATTGATTCCAATCATTAATTTTAAACAAGTTTTTGATGATAATATTTATACTTTCCAATAAACAAGTTTTTCTAATGTAACTATTAACATATAAATTAATATAACAAATTATTAACTTTAAATTAATTCTTATTATTCAAATTATTTAATAAGCACTTCCATTTTAAGGATATGTATCAATGATAAGAAAAAAAATCATCTGAGATCATTGCAATCCTTATTATTGTTTTTCTATGTAAATTAAACATAAGCAG